>JANFNE010000060.1:0-22574 GCA_024867545.1 Phytopythium helicoides | reverse complement strand
ACTTTCGGCGGTGTGATCTTCGTTTTCAAAGGCTCGACGAGACTCACCACCAATTGATCGCTATTTAGTTCGGGAAGAGATGCAAGTAGAAACTAGCAAGTAGCATCCCTCCCACAGCGCAATGTTGTCAATCTAAGCGACAAGCTCTCACTCCTCTAAGCAATTTGATTTAGAGATGTTTGAGCACTACATCGTCACGATTATCCATTATTATCAAATGCAAAGTATTGACATACAACTGCGCGCAGATTCTGTGGTGCCCGATGTTTCAAGAGCACTCGCATTGATACCGCTATTCCAAGCGCAAATGTTACTGCTGCATCAATCACCACTACCACACTCTTTACTTTAGGCGGTGTGATTTTCGTTCTCAAAAATCCGGAACGACTCTCCACCAAGGAGGAGCATTATCAATTGATCGCTATTTGGTTCGAGAAGAGATGCAAGTAGAAACTAGCAAGTAGCATCCCTCACACACACAATGCTGTTAGTCTAAGCGACAAGCAATTTGATTTAGAGATATTTGTCTGTCGGGCACAATCCGTTGCGTAATATCAACAATCCGAAGTCGCAAATAGCGGCTGGTGATTGTTAGCATCGAGTTTGATTCGTCACATGCAGTTAGTTGGTCCAGCATGCACTGCAAAGAGACCATGATAAACACCCCGCGATTGGGGAAGTATGTGCTGCGCTTGGATAAGATTGTGCACGAAGTAGTGAACAGGATCAACGCTGTCAACGGCGCTTTATCTTTCGGGCTCGCGATAGCGACGTCGCCTGCTGACTTTATACGATTCTCCAGTGTCACGCACCACTCTCGCTTGCTGTTCTAACCCACAGTGATCTTTCAGTGCGAAAATATTGGTCGGGGTACCCGACTATTTTATCATTGACAGTGGGCGCCCGCCAAAACTGGCCTGTGACTGAAACTAAGTCCCGATAATCACCCCTGCCAGATGGCATAAGTTTATTTAGACCGTTTTTCGGTCGCATTGGACGCCTACCAAAACTGGCATATGACTGACTTATACTCCGCAATATCACCCCTGCCAGATAGCATAGTTTATTGAGACCGTTTTTTGGTCTCATTAAAATATGCCGCTTCAGTCGACATAAATATCTGAATATGCAACCGGCTTAAATATTCACTTGATTGAAGTATAGATGTATATGCTCACCCCTATTTTGCAACCTCCTATAATCATCTGACATAAACATCTACCTGCAATTTTACATAACTGATAATGAACGATTAGAAAAAATCCGCGTAAATGTCCGGATAAAGCAATTGACATATGCTAGTTTTGGAAGGCGTCCATTAAATTAAAATGTTTGTGTCGACATAAACATCTGAAGTAGCAACTGAATTAAACTTTCTCTTTATTAAAGTATATCAAGCTATACACACCCTTATTTAGCAACATTCTTTAATCATCTGACATAAACATCTATCTGCAATATTTAATAACAGATACATAACATTTACGATTTAAACATATAGAACCCCGCATTACTGATCTGATCCAGGCCAGTTTTGGCGGGCACCCAGTGGACACTCAAAACCTTAGTTAGATTATGAGCGTTAATTGTTAGTTAGGTTGGTCTTTCTAAAGGAAGGACTCGGAGCGGACCTATATTAAGAACGTACCCCCGTAACTCCTTTTCAAAGTGATAGCATTTTTGAGAGGGTGGCAGCCAAGCAAGATCATGATAAAAACGATAGAAACGAGAGTAGGGGAAACCTTAGATGGCAGCACAAAAAAGACCTAGTCAGTCGATAAATGATAATTGATTGTATACTCGAATATTCAGTAACATATACACTACAACGTGACCAAAGCACGTATAGTAGGGTACCCAGACCATCGACGAGCAGCTGAAGGTTTTGTGTTATTTAAGCATGGTAGGGTTTGTGTGGTGATGTGGCCCCAGTTTCCGGGGGAACTGCCGACCAACGGTCAGGTGACCCCTCATATCTCCCTGCGACACTTTTTGGGGCTCAAAGTCCGGGCCTGCAAGTCCGGGCCTACAAGCCTCGGCCTACGAGTCTCGGCCAACAAGACCGGGCCTGCAAATCTGGGCCTGCGAGTCCGAGCCTAGGAATCGAGACTCAGCGGCCTGACTCTGGGCACCAGTCATCAGTGCGACATGGAGCTGGGATCGCCATGTGGGATCAGCACAGACTGGTCATTGCGCTTCTAGTTATTGCTTACCATGCATTTGGGCATTTGTTTCTTGTGAACAGGGGCTCGCCAAAGGGGGCTGCCTCTACGTCTAGGTTTTACATACTACATAAATACCCTCCGCTTTTGCCTTGGAGCACACACACCGGAGGCGGTCGACACCTTCGTTCTGTGGTGAAGCAAATTTCAATTCTGACCAAGGTTCCGGGCTATTTAGCGGCCGGCTGGACAGGCGCCCGAAGAAATTGCAATTATAACCAAGCGCCAAGGCTATCAGGCAGGCGTTCCAGCGTCGGTGGGAAACAAATTACGCTTCTGGCCAAGCGCTCATTGGTTGTCTGAGTGTCGCTGGGAAGCTTGGGTAGGCGGTTATGTACCCTCAGACGGTGACGGACGGCAGTGCCAGTAGACGGGTACACTGGCCGGTGGTGGGTGTGTACAGCCGACTGTGATAAGTGGACTGTGACGAAAGTCTGGGTGGGTGAGCGGGCGGTGGCAGGAAGGTCGCCCAAGCTGCCCATACAAAGGCCAGTCAAACGGCCCAATGGACAGATGAAGAGGCACCGCTGCTGGTCGGACGCGACTGCTCAGCGGAAGTAGGATTTTTATACTTGCATATTCTATAGGAGACAGTAGGAAGATGATGAAGCTATAGAGTAACCAATACAGAGCGGAATTTTCCAAGTCCGACGCAAGCATCTGCGCAAGGTGAGTCATGGGTGTGGGCTGGATATGACCGCCGGCTGCACCAACGCACAATGAGTGTCGCGATTGCGCCCAAGGTCAGGCCAAGAGTGTGGGAGTGCTTGGTGGCCCTGTGTGTGGGCCGAGCCGCCTTTAGTGCGGCGAAAGACCCTTCGACTGAGGGATTTCGGTCCGTCAGCTGCCGTGTAGTGCCTAGTGCACGTCGTCAGCTTTCTAGCTGAGGGCACGGAGTGCGAGTGCAGCTCGCTGGCTTGCTCGTAGCCAGCGGAGCGGTGTGTGTGTTGCTTGTTGGACCCTGTTCATACGTGTGCAACCCGGCTTATAGGGAAAGAACCTTGCCAAAAGGGGACACAACGTGAGGGGGGTTCAATACGCCTGTATATTTTACAGTCACTATATCACAACTGGTGCGCATGCCCGGATTGCGTTGTCGTGCCAACAGGTTCAGCAAGCAACTTACGAGTGAAGAGGAGACGATGGTGAAGAGCTACTCGCGTGCGACTTCAGCCAAGTCGGCAGCTCGAGCAGTGACGACTGCGCGGGATGAAGACGAAGAGCTGGCGGAATTCGCCGAGCAGGTCACTCCGGACCTGTTCGAGGAGAAGTTAGCAGCTGAAGAAGTGCGAGAGGAGCTGGAGGAGAGTGACCAAGATGAAAAAGAGGTGTTGTTGAGCAGCGGAATGGCTGCAGGCGGTGCTAGGAGCGTCCCGGGGGCGCCAGTACGCTCAACCGGAGGTGCTTCTGCCGCTGGAAGAGTTTCCGCTGGTGCGAATTCCCCGTCGGACCCACCTGTCGACGTCCGTCATGCTGAATTGTCGCTTGCGACCGAGTCGAAGCTGAAGGACTCGCCAGCAGCGGAAAAGACGATGCTCAGCTTGGCGAAGCAGATGCGGAGTGCGCGGTGGATGGGATTATTCGATCCCGAATACGTGATAAAGCCGTCTTGGGTCGTCGCGTGGGAGACCTTGTGGGAGCCACTGACGGTGGAGAACATCAATCTGCTCACTCTCTAGACGGAGAGACTGCTTCTGTCTCTGGGGATACGGTGCAACGCTCGTCCCGACGTCGAAACGCTCGACAAGTACGACTTCAAGGAGGTCCGAGACCAAGTGAAGGAGTGGAAGCGGCGTATCGTCGAAGAATTTGGCTGGAGCGAGATGTCGGGACCCAGCGGAATCCCCCCACCGAGTGGGAAGTCCGCGCACCCGTCCCGGATGCCTGGAACCGACCAACAGAAGACTCCATCCACCGTAACAAAAAATTCCGCCAAGAAACCTGCAAGGAAGACGCTTACCTTCTTAGGTGAAGATGAATATGACGATTTTGAAGAGAAGAAGCGAGAGAAAACGCTTTTTCAGCTGGCTTTCAAGGCGGAAGTGGACAAGGAAGACGTTGAGATGGAGAGCATCGATGGAGACCGCGAAGATCCTTTTCAGGAAGTGCGAGAAGCCTTTTCAGCTCACCCAGGAGCGGGAACAGCGCAGACAATCCAGATACAAACGCATATTCCGCTGGACACGATCGCGTTATTCTATGGCGATCGCGACCGCGGAGAGGGAGCCACGCAGTGACTGAAGATGTTTGTCTACGCTATGAAAGGATTGAAGCGGCCGCAAGATCAGTGGGTCGACACGTTCAAATTGCGGCTGCGCAAATGAGCTCTTGACTGGTTCCGCCAGCTATCGTCAAAGACGAAGAGGAAGTGGACGTAGCTGTGCGAGGCATTCCTCGAGTACTACTGCAAAAATGCCAGACAAACCAGCAGCCAGATATTACCAGGCTGCTCGTCGGTCGAACGAGCACGTTCTCGATTACCTGCTTCGGCTGAACGGATACGCCAAGGCGGCAAAAATTCGCATCAGCTTGTTCGATGGAGGAGCGGAACATGTTCGCCAGTTCCACATGACGTGCGGAGACGACGAGCTCATGGATCGCTTTTATCCGCTCGGAATCGCTCGAATTGACGATCTCGAGCGGATGATCCAAGAGAAATTACGCGGTGAGGAGCGGAAGAAGGCCCGGAGCCCAATGGGGCGCGGTAGACCAGAACGAGACAATGAACGCCGCCGTGATGGGGCTCGAAACCCGCCAAGAATCAGTCTGGTGGAAGCAACAGAGAGTGAGCTGATCGATGCGCTAACAATAGATCTTCGACGCAGATATTGACTACTACCAGTTTTGTGCACTAAATCGATAAGTTGCATGTGCACCATTCAATATCAGGAAGTCTCCCACGCAAGACTCGGCCCGGCTTGAAGTGGGCAAACTTTAGTTGAAGGTCTTCGAAAACTTTCCCACCGAGTCCTTCTCGCACGACCGACTGCTTGTCGAGCACTTGCACACACCACCAGGAGACCGCACCATTTCCGAACTTGCCGCCCAAGACCGAAGCTACAATGCCAAGCTCCCAACAAAAGAAAAAGCGTGGGAGCCAGGCAGCTGGAGGGACTGCTAGTGAGCAGCTCACACCCCGGGTGGTTTCGCAGGGTGTCGCCACTCTTCGAGAGATTAACAACGAGCGCCAAGCGCAGAGCAATCGAGTCGCGGCTGTGCGTCTCGACTTGTCCGACGATGAG
This sequence comes from Phytopythium helicoides, assembly GCA_024867545.1. Taxonomy (NCBI): domain Eukaryota; phylum Oomycota; class Peronosporomycetes; order Pythiales; family Pythiaceae; genus Phytopythium; species Phytopythium helicoides. The sequence goes on along the minus strand of JANFNE010000060.1, from coordinate 17,110 downwards.
ATCGACTCTCCATCCCCAATCTACCGTTCTTTTCTCCACGACAACACCGAAAACATACTATTGATGACAAACTTTGGGCCAATCGAGTTTGATCGCTTATGGGCTCAAGTACGTGACCACGTCACGCGGAACTGGAATGTTGGCCGCGGCAAGAAGTGTGCACAAACGCCCAAAGACGTCTTCTTCATGTTCCTGTGCGTGCTGAAGAACTGTGGTAAATGGGACGTGGTGGCGAGCGTGTTTCGCATTCGTGCCCCGACATTCCAAAAGATGATCTTAGGGTTTGCCGAGGTGGTGTCGCCGTTCCTCTATGAGAACTATGTCGAGAAGATGGCTGACAAGTACACTATGGAGACTCTGACACTCTACGGCAACACGTTCAAGTACTACCCGTGGGCGCGTTACGCGACGGATGTCACTTTCCAGCAGACGAACATGCCGTCTGGCAACATGAACGAGCGGACGCTGTTCTACAGTGCCAAGCACCACCTACATGGCTTCAAGGTGGAGGTCTCAGGTCTACCTAATGGCCTTGCCATTAACTGCACGCATCATCACCCCGGAAGCCATGCCGACATCGAAATATTTCGTGAAAATCACACCTTTCACGTCGCCCAACTACGCAAACGAGACGTTGAGACAGCGATCCCCGATGAGGGTCGCCTTGTTGACCAATACCCTGATGACTGGGCTGTAATTGCTGACAAGGGGTACCAGAGTCTCGCTGCCGATTTCCGAGCTATCACGCCACACAAAAAACGCCCGCACCAGCCACTTACTCTCGATCGGATGAAGGCAAACGATGAGCTCGCCCATGACCGTATCATCGCCGAGAATTTCTTTGGTCGTTTGTGCATTGTATGGTCAATTTGCTCGGACAAGTACAGATGGGGAGGCCGCAACTACGACACCTTCTTCCGCGCCTGTGTCGCGCCCACAAACATGCATGTTCGCGCTCATCCTCTCCGCGCGGAAGATAACACCAAGTACATGAACTACTTGAAGCGGCTACATGTCATTGGCACTGAGCGCCGAGACAACAGAGTCGCTATCCAGCAGCGCTACCGTGAGAATCGCCGAGCCCGCCTCCGTACGCTATTTGCCACGCATGTCGAGCGCCACGGTGGCACAATCCCGCGCCACTCTCGCCCGTCCATGACGCCCCCCAGCCTAATCGACAGTGGCGAGGAAAGCGAAGACTTTCTCTTCGCTCAGAGTGTTGCCTTTGACTAGGCTAATGTGGCGATCGGGCTTTTGCCCAGCCACCGATTGTTGCGTTTGTTTTCCCGTTTGTCTTGAACTGAGCCGGTGATTTCCCAGCCGGGCTGTTTTAGCGAATACCACGGACTGGATGTTTGCGTGCCCCATATATGGTTTTGTTTCGTATCCAACACAATTCTATGGTGCAATTTGTAATGCATGGAGCATTCACCGAACTACACAGTAACTGACCCGAAGCTCTAATGCGCCGAACTTCCAGCGGAAATCGCGTTTCAGCCAGTGCGAATCGCGCTCCAGACCGCGGTCACCGAGTACAAACTTACTACGATGATGAATACCACGACGGAAGCTACTGGGACCACTGGGACCACGATGATCGGCGAGCTGAAGATGAGGAGTACGATTCGGATGGATAATTCGTCGATTCCGCTGAACAGGAAGCCAACAGGCAGCCACCTTCATACCAGGGGCAGCATCAAGTACCGGACGGACGCCGCATGGGCTATCCTCAATACCCGCCTCGCAACCGCGAGCTGCGAGAGGACTGGAGCCAAACGACATGTGGAGCGTGCGGAAGAATAGACCATCCGACTCATCTCTGCTTCCAGCGCTGCAAAATGTGCCTGCAAGTTCACCCAGCAGGGCAGTGTGAGAAGAACAAGCATCTCGAGCGACTGATCAAGTTTGTCGGCACCAAATTCGACCCCAACACTCTTCCCGACGACATCAAGGAGATCCACGAGTCTTTAAACTAGCAGGCCCGCCAGCTGAAACTGGGCTGGGCTCGAACGGGCTGCCACAGTTAGCCGAACCGACGCTGGATGCGAATTACATTTGTGCCTACGTGGGTTCGGCTGAATGGCTGCTAGCGGAAGACGACTTGGGACGAGAAGAAATGGAGACTGGTGAGCAAGATGTTGGAAGGAAGAGAGTAAGGTGGTGGGATTCGACAGCGGAAATCCCGACCAGTTGGCAAGGAGCCGCATCCAGCCGTCAAGTGAGTGAGGATGACGCGGATGCGGCACAGTTGTTCCAGATAGAGCGGGTCCTTGAGCTGAAGGACGGAGAACGCCGATGATGGTGGGCCTCAAGGCGGTTCGTTAAACAGATCAGGATGAGAGCGTTGGTGAATGGCGCGGTGGACGACACACGGATGAAGATCCTGCTGGATACAGGAGCAAACGTCAGCATGATTAGCAAAAAGCTAGCGGAAAGACTCAACTTGTCCAAAGCGATGAGGAGGAACAAGGTCATCACCGTGCAAGGAATCAACGATAAGAGTGGCGTCGCTGGGGGACGCGTCCTGGTGAAGATTACCCTCGGATGGAACACGGTGTACGTGTATGGTCTGTGGGTGATGAATCACAACGCAGGAGTGGATGTGGTCCTTGGGACGAATTTCATGCTTCCAGTCGGCGTACGGCTGGACATGTACAACCTGAAGGCAAAATTGCCAGATGAAGTGGTGATTCCGCTCGTGAAATCGGTGAATGATGCCGATGAGCCCGAGACAGGAGAAGAAGTTCTGTATGTGCTGACAGAGCTGTTGACTATCGAGCCACGAGGCTTTAAAGACTACCGGGCACCGAAGAACCAGCTTGGAGCGGTAACCCACGAGCTTTGGGTGAAGCGCACGGAGGAGCTCGTGCCCACGGTTTTTCCGCTAGGTCGGGACGAGTGAAAAGTGTGAGGCTAACGAACGTCACCGACAGTGGAGTGTGCTGTCCACTGCGAGCGGAAATGGCTGTGTGGATTCCGCGGGGCGGATGCCTCAACAATATGGATATGTTCGAGTCCACTCACCAAAGTACGTCGATTTTCATGTACTCGCTTATTCAGCTGCAAAAGACAAGCAGCTATATCATGTGGAAAAGGAGATCTACGAGCAATGGCTCGCTAAGCAGCCGCCAATCGTCCCAAAGCCCGAGTATCCGTGGCCAAAAGCGATTTTGGGAAGGCCAAGGGCTCCAGCGGAAACTGGAAGCGCCCAGACGATGGTACGAGATCCAGCGGAGCCTATCTGCGCTGCTGCCAGTGCCTTGAGTTCATCCGTGGAAGCAATAGAGTTTTCAGCGGAAAATGAGGAAGAACCAGACTCTACCCCGGCGAGAGAGCGGTGGCGAGTAGAAAACCCCCTCAGCGAGCTCGAATCGGTGTACGCATCTGCAGCTGCAGCAGCCGGCGACGAAATGCCCTGTGATAAAGAGCCAGGTGATACATTCACCCGGGAAGAAGAGCCGATAATGATTGAGGACTATGCGCAAGAGCTCGCTTTCCTCCCCGAGGTAGACAACACTGGACAGAATGAGCTGGACTTTACCGCGGAAAATGTGGAAAATGCTGAGCTAACCGCAGAGCAACAAGGACGGTTGGTAAGCTGTCTGGAGAAGCACAAAGCAATCTTAATTTCCAGCGGAAATGCGCTTCCACCGTTAGCTTATGGTGTGGTGTGCGATATCAATGTGGGGGATCACGCACCAATCAAGCAGAAGTCACGCAGGATTCTGTTGAAGCACATGAAGAAGTTTTACGAGCTGCTGAAAGGATTGTTGAGTGCTGGGCTAATTGCGTTCTCAAGTAGCGAGTGGGCATCTCCAATTGTGATCGTCATGAAGCAGAACAAGGTAGATATCAGGTTGTGCATCGACTACAAGATGGTCAATGCGATCACAAAGATCTTGGAGTATGCTATGCCACTGGTGGACGACCTACTCACGGAATTGCACAGCTATTTGTGGTTCTGCTCGCTTGATGCAGCGAGTGGATTCTGGGCTATCGTCATTTCTGCACGTGCGAGACTGATGTCGGCGTTTGTCTGTCCCCTCGGACACTTTGAATGGCTGCGGATGCCATTTGGGCTGAAAAATGCGCCGAGGATATACCAACGGATGATTGATAATGCACTGTGGGGCTTCGTAAAGCCAGAGGAAGGTTAGGCCGAACGAGCGCAACGAGTAGCTCAAGCAGAAACCCTAGCGGAAAATACTGCTGAAGGAAGCAAGCCAGTGAGCGCAGTAGCTAAGGACATTTTCAGCGAAGGAGCTCCTGAAGATTCAGTGCTAGTACCAGTGTTTGGCAGAAGATCATTCGTGGACGACATTTGTTTCGGCGTGAAGACAGCGGAAGAGTGTCTAGACATTTTAGAGAGGCTGCTTGCCAGGTTCGAAGAGTGCGGGATCATTGTGAGCTTCACTAAGAGCTTGTTCTGCAAGAACGAAGTCGCCTTCCTGTCACACAAGGTCAGTGGAAATGGTCTGTCTGCTGACAAGAAGAAGCTGGGACAGCTGAAAGACCTGCCATTCCCCTCCACGAAAAGGGGCGTTCAAGCATTCCTGGGGGCGTTGAACTACTACAACCGGTTCATCCAGGATCTGGCGGTCTACGGAGCGGCACTCTACTAGCTGAGTAACGAGGATTTCCTGTCAGAAGAGCGACTGGGACCAGCCCGAGCGGCCTTCGAAATGCTCAAAGCAAAAGATGCAGCCGCACCGGTGTTGAAGCACTTCCAACCAGATCTGGAAGTCCGCATTATGGTGTTTGCGAACAATTGGGCGCTCAGCGGAACTGTTATGCATATGCACGATGGGGTTTTACACCATGTGCGGTTCTGTGGTCGCGTGTTAAACGACGCAGAGACGAGATACCACCCAGCGGAAAGGGAGGTGCTGGCACTACCTCGGGTGCTGAAAGTCTGTTACGGACAGCTTGCTGGACGACGGATCACGGTGTACATTTAGTTGGATTGCTGGAAGGTAATGCACTGTCGATGCTAACGTTCATCTGCATCTTTTGCTTTGTGAACGTACTTTGACACCAGTGTATTGCAAAAATTGTGCTTGGTGCTCTGTCTCTTGATAAAAGGGCCATCAACCAACTCACGCATTGGGGTAACACATACAATATCAAGCAGTACCGTGGGAGACATATACAGCATCGATGGCCAAACTTGTTGTATATGGTTTAGCTATGCACCAATCTCCATGTAGCGTTTTTCAGAGCCGTGCGCAGGCCCAATACAAATTTTAAGTCATTGCACGGCATTAACATGTTGTATGTACAACATGTTTGCAATGCCAAAAAAGTGGACATGTAGCTGGGCTGCCCAGTTACGTGACTTACACGTGCGCGTGTAAGGAGGAAGCGTTGACTTGGTTAACGTATGCACACTGTACTGAATGTACAGTGTGAGACGAAAGACACTTGACTGGTAGAAATGAGAACTGTATTGATTGTTAGCAACCCGCTAGACGGGTGCAAAGGCTCCTGACCTCCTAGAAACTATATATGCATTATTGCAGGCGCTCATGGGTGGCCATGAGCGCCGCACCAAAAATGAGCGACGCTGATTGGCTATTAGTGCCCGCTAACAGCCAATGAGAAGCGAGGGCAGCCATGAGTGGCTGTCCGGACGTACGCAGTGGAATAGTGACTCGGCACTATCCCGTCAGGAGCTTGACTAGCAGTGGTGTATCCCACACCACTGTCGACGCTTGGAACGGAGCCATGGTGACGCACCATTGCTCCACAGATTGTGCGTTTCGCACAATCTGCAACACACAGATTTGTGCCCAGCACAAAGTGTGACTCGTTTGTTCAGTCCACTGCACAAACTGTGTAACCCTGTTACACCCTCCCCCCGTTAAGGTTGCAGCCCCGCTGTAAACCTGTTGGGTGGCACTTGTTGGTCGGATTCACTCTGCTAGCGCAGCAGAGCGACGGGGAGAAGAGAGCAGCGCGTGCGCGTGCTCCTTGGCGAGCTCATACAGCAACATGAGCTCGGGCAACGGCGACCTCGAGGAGAAAGCCCCCGCGCCGGCGCGCACCGCGCCGGCGGCTTCCACAACCTTAAGCGCGCCCGAGCGACAGCGTCTGTCGCTCGCTGACTATCAAGACCGTCTGCACCGCACCCCGGTCCAGCGCGAAGAGGCCGCCGCTCTCGCGAGCGCGGCCAGTGAGCAACCGTCGTCGTCGTCAGCCCCGCTGACGACGTTGGAGATCTTCTTGGAGCCGCCCGAGGGCTCCGCGCCGGAGGCGGCGCGTTCAATCGTCGACAAGCTGGCCGCGCCAGCGATAGACATGCGGTTCTTCACAGAGCCGTTGTCCGGCGCGTCGTCCTCAGACGACGCGGTTGAAGAAGAGAAACCTGCGCAGCCAACGTTGGCCGCGCGGCGGACGCGTGAGGAGGGCGAGCTCTCGGACGAGAGCTCGGTGGTGAAGAAGCTGAAGGGTGAGCCCCGCTCACTCGACACTGCAGCGCGCGACCGCGCGCGGGTTCCAGATCGTGACGCGCGCGCTGCGAGCGCGCGCGGTGAAGACACTGCATCCAGATCGACTGCACCGCGTGGTGCAGTCGTGCGAGCCGAGCGACCGTCGTGGATGCCCGACGCCGAGACCATTCGGCGTCGCTATGGGTTTTCACACCCAGATCACAGCGAAATGCTGTACGTCTGCTCGCGCATTGCAGACGACGAGGTTGCGCGCGCGCTCAACCTGCCTCCAGCAAGCGAGCGCCGGCGCGATTATTACATTGCGCTGTTCCATGAGTTGCGTTTCCTTCGCGGGAAGGGAACGAGCGATCGAAGCAAGATCTCCGTCGAGAAGGCGCTCCAACAGGCTTGGAGCGATTTCGTCACCAATTTCAACAGAGATCCAGCCGCTTACCGTAAGCGGCTGCAAGACGCGCGTGAACGCTACAATACGTTCTCGCGTTCGCTTCAGATCGATCGCCTGCACGACCAGTGCGTGCAGGCGGGTGTGGCTTGCGCAGTACCCAGCACTGAGTACTGCCGCAGATGTTGGCCGGGCGACCCACGTCTTACAGACTGGGACTGCCGCGGGTATGGCGGCGCCATACCCGACCAGATCGTCTCGGAGCGCCGTCGGCTGTGGCCGGACCGGCCGCTCGACGAGTTCGACCACGCGTCGTCGTCGCGGTCGTACGAGGCAAGTGCTGCGCCTCGTACGCGATCACCAGATCCGGGACGTCGTGCATCAGGACGTCCCGCGGCTCCCACGTGTCCTGTTGGGGAGGAAATCCTCTCCAACGAATTCGAAAATGCGTCGGACTTGGGGAGTCCGGTGCCGTACGGTGAGATACGACCCGCTCAACAATCCAGCGGGTCGCGCCAGCCGCATCGCGCAGCGGCGGCGGCGGCGGAGGGTGCGCCGCGCGCGTTGACTCCGCAGTCAACGTGTTCCGATGGTGAGCGTCTTCTTCAACTCCAGCTGCAGATCTCGCAGCTGGAGACCGAGATCGAGCGGCGCTTCCGTGAGCGCGCCGAGGACGCTGCGGTGATTTCGCGCCTCCAGACGCAACTGGAGGCGGAGGTGAACGCGCGTCGCCGCTTGGCGGCGAGCCATCGCGAGTTCCAAGCGAGCTACCGCCGGTTCCGCCGTCGCGCGGATCCGATTCTTCGCGACGCGGCTCACATGGAGACGCGTTCTCCGAGCCCTCTTCCAGAGCGCTCGAGCGACTCTGAGGCGTACTACTCGTGAGGGCGCCGTCATCGCCCTCACGGTCGCGCCACTGGCGGTAAGGCTTCAAGCGGCCGACGTAAAACGTCGGGTGCAGCTGCATGCTGGACGGGATGTCCAGTGTGTACGCTGTACCACGGCGCGCGAGCACCGTGAACGGGCCGATGCAGCGCGAAGCGAGCTTGTTCGCTCCGTAGTCCGGCACTGCATGTGTAGGCAGGTTGCTTGTGCTAAGCAACACTAATGAATTTGGTTCAAACTCATTGACGTTTCCTCGTCCATGCTTGTCTGCGTTCAGCTTCTGTCGATCGACAGAGGCCACCAGTGCGTCTTGGACGTACCGGATCACTGCTTGACGACGGTCCAAGAACGGCTTAGACTGGTCGGAACTTGCCTTTGCCGCAGACAGCGTTACGTGCTGTCCGCGCTTCTTCGTGTTTGCGTTCTCACGCAGACTCGGCGTCGAGACTGCGGGTCCTCCCCCACTCAAGGTTGGAGCCAACGTCTCCAGGACGGAAGGCAGACGTGGGTGCCGCATGGCATTCACGAAGAACGGTGTGTGCCCGTGCGAGGCATGCACCGAGTTGTTGATGGCGAACTCGGCCATCGGCAGACACTCGCTCCAGTCTCGGAACGAGTGCGCGTAACTGCGCAGGACGTCACCGAGTACGCGATTGACGCGTTCGGTCTGACCGTCCGTTTCAGGGTGATCAGTTGTCGATATCGACAACTGCGTACCAAGGAGCTTGAATAGCTCCTGCCAGAAACCACCGCGGAACCGCGGATCGCGGTCCGACACGATCTCACGCGGCATGCCGTGAGATCGAAACACCGTGTCAAAGAACAGGCGTGCCGTTTGCGCGCCTGTTATGGTCTTGGGAACAGCAGCAAGATGCACCATCTTGCTGAATCGGTCGACGAAGACGACGACACCCGTACGACGCTTTGCGTCGGGCGGCAACCCAAACACGAAGTCCATGGAGACGGACTCCCAACACTCCGATGGGATCGGTAGTGAGTTGAGCGGCGCCTGTGACACAGGTGCTGGTTTGACACGCTGGCAAATCTCGCAAGCACGAACGTACTTGCGCACCCACTTGTACTGGTGCGGCCAGTAGAAGTCACGCGCGAGGAGCACGTACGTCTTCTCACGTCCAAGATGGCCGGCCACCGGCGCATCATGGTACTCGTAGAGGATCCGCAGCTTGAGATCCTCACTATTTGGCACGACGACGCGGCGCGCGTCGCCGTCGGTGTCGCGATAGAGCAAGACACCGTCGTGCACAGCAAAGCGGTGTGCACGAGCTCGGAGGTGTGGAGGGAGCGCCTTCAGAGACACTGGTGACGGTGTCTCTGCGTACTTGAGAAGTCGCTTGATGTCCTCATCAAGCGTGTAGGCGGTCTTGACGTCGTCGATCAGCGACGATATTGGGACGTCAGCGCTCCAAGCGCCGACGGCGTTAACTTGTTCCTCCGGCCTGACTGCATAGTCGGGTCGCCGCGATAGAGCGTCAGCGACGACGTTGAGCCTTCCAGGTTTGTACTCAACCTGGAAGTTGTACTCTGCGAAGAAGGGTAGCCACCTCGCCATCCTTTGCGAGATGTGTGGCGTCTTCACGGCTGTCCGCAGGGACGCATGGTCCGTGTAGACGGTGAACGGTCTATCACCGAGCAGATAGACTCGGAACTTCGCAAGCGCGTACTTCATGGCAAGGAGCTCCTTGTCATGAACGGGGTAGTTCCGCTCAAACGGCTTGAGTTGGCGCGACTGGTAGCTGACGACGCGATCACGCCCCTCGTGATCACGCTGCATCAACGCACATCCGATTGCAAAATCGGAGGCATCACACACGACGTGGAAATCTCGATCTTGGTCAGCGATGGCCAAGTTTGGTGCCTCGGTCAAGCCCTGCTTGATCGCCTCGAAGGCACCTTGACACTCGGGTGTCCATGCCCATGCAGCCTCTTTCTTCAAGAGCTGCGAGAGTGGGCGAATGCGGCCCGCATAGTTGCTCACGTACTTGCACAAGTACGTGGCGAGGCCAAGGAACTGACGCAGTTCCTTGGGGTTGTTTGGCTGCGGCCACTCGTTGATCACCCGGACTTTCTCGGGGTCCGGGCGAACGCCATCACGTCCGACGAGACACCCAAGCACGGGTATCTCGTTTGCCCCGAAGATGCACTTCTTCAGGTTGGCATAGAGCTTATGCTTCCGCATGAGCTCCAGCAGGCGACGGAGGTGCTCCTTATGCACCTCAACGTCAGTCTTCTCATCCACAGCTCGGCTGTGGATGTACACGTCGTCGAAGTAGCTCGGTGCAAACTCACGCACCGGCCGCAACAGGTGCGTCACACATCTGTTGAATGTTGCTGGGGCATTCTTGAGCCCTTGTGGCATCACTAGCCACTCCCACAGCATCCCGCTTGGGGTGCTGACTGCCGTGAGCGGGATATCCTGCTCACGCATGAGAACTTGATAAAAGCCGTCGCGCAGGTCGAGAGCACTGAAGATTGTACTCCCGCTCATCGAATCGATGATGACATCCTTCCTCGGTATCGGCGTCTGTGCCGGCACCGTTGCATCGTTCAGCTTATTGTAAGCATGAACGATGCGCCAGCCACCCTGTGCCTTCTTGACACAAAATGTCGGGGCACTGTGCGGTGAGGTCGACTCACGCACTTGTCCTGCCTTCCGACGAGCTTCAAAGAACTCGTCGATCGCCTTGACTTGTTCACGCGGCAGTAGCCACTGCCGCGTCACGCAGTACTTCGTCCCCGGCACGAGATCGATCTCGTGCCGAACTCCCTTGTCCTTTGGGAGTTCTTCCGGAACCTCGTCCGGGAATACGTCCGCGTATTCACGCAGGACGTCGTAGAACGGACTCGATTCGAGGGCGGCCCAGCCTTGTTCCTCGAATCGCTCACGCTTGGTCTTCGCACTGAGGGTCTTCTCATCCTCAGGATTCTCGCTTACGAGGAGTTGACGTAACTCCTCGACCTTCTTGTTGACGTCGATCGTCATCTCTTGCTCAGAGATGACGCACACTTGTTCGAGCGCGCCCCTGCGCAGCTCCTTCGAGAATCGCTTCCAGCTCAAGACTGGAAGAGCAACCAGCTCCGATGCCGTGCTCGGAGGTTGCTCGACCTAGGTAACTCTACACTCAACACCAGTGCAGGTTTGTGTCATGGCATTTATCGCCACGACGCTCTTCTTGTTTTCTCTCGTCGGCTTTGGTTGGCCGACGGCAATGCGAGCCCCGCTCGTTGATCGCTGCTCTGACCCAGTCATGAGCGCGTCAGTGGTGGCAGTGCTATGCCCACCACTGTTGTCTTCTTTCGCTTCCACCTCTCCAAGAGGGAGCGTGCTGCTTGACATCTCTTTTCCCGAAGGAGATGAAGCCGTCTCACTCTGCTCGCGCGTCCGCGGCAGAGGAATCTTCTTGTTCGCTGGTCTCCTCGTTGAGACAGCGTTCGACGCCCGGCGTCGGCCCTCGGCTCCCTGAGCGGAGGGGCGTCCGACTCCCGGAGTCGGACGGCTATCTTCTTCTCGATCCAGGCTGACAGGGCCATCGCTCACTGTCGCCTGGGATCGCTGTGAGCTAGCGGTGCTGACAGGGCTCACGCTCACTGTCGCACTCGACGCTTCCACGGCCTTGTGGGAGCGTGCTCTGAAATTGATCGATTGGGTCACCCAATCGATCACAGGCTCATGCCGTCGCAACCACGGCATGCCCAGGATCATATCGTACTTGTCGTCGAGATCAAGCACGATGCAGTCTTCCCGGAAGACTCGTCTCTTGAATCGGAAGCACGCGTTCACGACGCGCTTCCGCGTGCTCAGCTCGGCCCCTGTGGCCAAGCGCACCACCAAATCGCTTCGAGGAGCAGCAGTCTCCTCGAAGCACACCTTCTGCAGGCTCCGACGTCGAATGAAGTTGTTCGACGCGCCTGAATCCATTAAAGTGCGGAGGTTGCTACCCTCCGACGCGACCTCGAGGACGATCAGCCCGGCTGACCCGTCCTCCTCTTCACGGTGCGAGTCCCTCGCACCGGGGGCAGCGACAGTCACATTGCCAACATCGGCTCGTGACGTCGCTTCACCAGTAGGGCGCCCCGCCCCTACTGGTTGTTGCCGTTTTTTTGGTGGACCGCGCGGACGGAATCCGTCGGCGCGCATCCCACGCCGAGGCGGGCGTTGACCACTTCACGTGCACTCGCGAGTGTAGTGGCCCCGACGGCCACACAGGAAGCACTCTTGCTCATGCTTCGGCTTGCGCGGTCGCTGTCGACGCTCGACAGCAGCCGAGGAAAGATCCATCGGCTCTGGCTCGTCAACCCGAAGACGTGGTCGACGGTGGTGGACGACAGCATACTCTTCAGCTTGATTCAAGCTGAAGTCTTCGGCGAAGGCAATCTCAATCGCCTCCTTCATCGTCGATGGGTAGACGCGGAACAGATGGGTTTTCACAGGCCCATCGTTCAATCCCTTCATGAAGGTGACGACCTTCGTGGCTTCGGTGAGCGGTTTGCTCACAACATTCGAAGCAAGGTAGCTTGCTTGCTCCGGGTTAGCTCGGATGTCGAGCTTGCCTTGCTTGAGCTCGAGGAATTGAGCCCTCGAGCGGAATTCGTTCTGCGTTGGCTCGAATGCCGCACGCAGTTCGGTCTTGAAAGCTTCGTACGTGGCGAAGCACGTAGGCTCCGCGAGCCTACGACCATACGCCCAGCGCCTAGCGCTGCCGCCAAGGCACGGCATGGCGTACATGACTTGAACCGACGGATCCCCGATCCGTCGTAGCGAGATGGAGTCTTCGAGCTCCACGAACCACCGAAGCAGTGGTTCGCCCTTCTTCCCGTGGTAGGGAGGCACCATGAGCTTCACGGACGCGCCCCGCGCGCCCGGCTCCCCAGGAGTGGTCTTCTGTTGCTTCTGCTAGAGTTCATGCAGCATGAACCCGCGAATCGAAGCGAGGTGCTGGTCCTTGGACTGTGACTGCAGCATCGCAGCCACGGATGCTTCTCCGATCACTCCAGCGAGACGCTGGAACGCCAACCACTCGGCGTCCGAGAGATGCGGGCACATCTCTCGTGTGATGTCGTGGGAACCGGTGAGCGGCGCTCCGCTCATCGGCTGGTCCTCACCCGCGACGTGCGCACTCATTGCGCTCGGAATAGTCGGTCGTGAGACGGACTACTAAGTGCTACCAGGTGTAGCTGGGCTGTCCAGTTACGCGACTTACACGTGCGCGTGTAAGGAGGAAGCGTTGACTTGGTTAACGTATGCACACTGTACTGAATGTACAGTGTGAGACGAAAGACACTTGACTGGTAGAAATGAGAACTGTATTGATTGTTAGCAACCCGCTAGACGGGTGCAAAGGCTCCTGACCTCCTAGAAACTATATATGCATTATTGCAGGCGCTCATGGGTGGCCATGAGCGCCGCACCAAAAATGAGCGACGCTGATTGGCTATTAGTGCCCGCTAACAGCCAATGAGAAGCGAGGGCAGCCATGAGTGGCTGTCCGGACGTACGCAGTGGAATAGTGACTCGGCACTATCCCGTCAGGAGCTTGACTAGCAGTGGTGTATCCCACACCACTGTCGACGCTTGGAACGGAGCCATGGTGACGCACCATTGCTCCACAGATTGTGCGTTTCGCACAATCTGCAACACACAGATTTGTGCCCAGCACAAAGTGTGACTCGTTTGTTCAGTCCACTGCACAAACTGTGTAACCCTGTTACAGGACAGATTTAGTGGTCATGGGGGGGGGGGGGGGGGGGGGGGGGGGGGGGAGGGTAATTCCTCGCAAGGTGTGATACGTGCCAAAAACGTCTACAAACACTTGGTGGTTGGGGTAGAAAGTCCCATTTTTTTTTACCATCAACTGCCAGCTTGATTTACCATGAACCCACTGGACCACGAAGCGAATCTCAAACCCGATTCGACGTACATGCTGACGAGGGCTCTTTCCTGCGCTTACACTCTTGTGCGTCCCCCCCCCCCCCCCCCCCCCCCCCCCCCCCCACCCCCCCCCGCATGCGTGCAACAGTAGGTACGCTCGAATATTCCCATACCAGCCAGAAACAACTTGGTAATCCCTTCTTGGCCTTTCTTGGATTTCATGATCCTGCGATTCCGCTCTGCACGGTTGATCGAATGCTTCGCGACGATTTCTTGCATTGTCTCCTGCGAATACTTGGTCAAGTACGCGTCCTACTCCTGCCAGCTCGAGTGCCAAGTTTTAGGCGGATTGATGCGCTCTTGAATCTCTTTGTCTCCTGCTCCCTCTGTGCATTGCGCGCTCAACTTCTCCTCCACCAATCCATCTGATTTTCCACCCGGCGCATCACCCGCTGGCCCATCTTCATGTGCATAACTGGCTATGGCTATGGCGCCTCCCTTAGTGACATTATCGATTTTTCCTCCCGCGGCCTCGCCGCGTTTGCCCCCGCCTGCGCCGCCCCCGCTACTATCGTCTTCGCTGTCGTCAGACCCGCTGGCACCGTCCTCGCTTGGGTCATACCCGCGAGCATCGTCCCCGCTAGCATCATCCATGGCTTCGCTGTCGTCGTCCCCGTGGCATTGCCCCCGCTAACTGTGTCATGCGGACTGTAACTCGACGAAGGCAACTTGTCGGAGTCCTGGCGCAACTGGCGCAACTGGCGACCCGGCCCCGCTAGGTGCCCTTGCATACCTTGCTGTTTGGGGTCGTCCGCGGGTTGTGCTGCGATGCGTGGGTTTCTGTGAAGCGGTTTCATGATGTGGGGAGCGGGGAGCGACAGTTACTGGGTGTCAGTTATTGACACCAGAGCGCGTTGAGCAAATATGCACGCACGCTGCGCTAGGTGGCTGACGCAGTGTAGAGCGTGCTAGGAGGTTGAACGTTGCCGTGCAGGACGCACAGCTCGTCGTGCTGCAGTCGTCGCAACCCGGTTGCTGACGACGCCCTCGATTAGTGCGCTCGTATTTTTCAATACGTGGCAGTATGCGAGGTGTTAGGTTGTACTTGTGAGTTTTTTCCCTTTATATTACGGATACAGTTCATCCAGATTTGAATCCAGGTAAAATCCAGTTTTGTTTCTCGGTTTTCAATCCAGGTGCGTAGTGGCGGCGATGAAAAAAATTGTAGCAGCAAGGGGAGCTCTTTGTTCGCTCTAGGAGTTAGGAAGTTGGCGATTCCGGTCTGCTCGAGGTCGCTCAACCTGCTAAACCCCAAGAACACGCCAAGCGTTTACCCACGCGTTCGGCTTCCTCGTGGTCAGTTTCCCAAGTATGCTTAATTGCACCACCAACCTTCGCGTAAGCCCGTGCCAGCTTTTATGTTACATTTCGCGTCATCTACGTGGCGATCGAATATTGCAGGCACCCGGTCGTTACAGCTAGTGTATGCAGGACCAAGTGTTTCGAACACAGTCTACCAAGCAGGTTGTCACGACGTTCAGATATTTTAGAGTAAGTGTTTTTCAACTATGATTGGCTGAAATGTTTCTATTATAACCAATGAAATATAAATTTGTGAATAATGATCAATCTGATTGGTCTGATAATCAAATTCTAACTTCTGATTGGGCGTCGCGTGATTCAAAACGCGCCAACAGGAGCAATGCCACATCCTAGTACGGTGCCGCGCCAAGCAGAAACGATTCATGAAGGAGCTGGCGGCACGAGGCATCGAGATGAGTAAGCTGACTCCGTCGCCACCAACAGCTGTCAAGGCACCAAAGACGCGCGTCAAGACGGAGCGGAGGCTGCAGCAATGCCGTGTCAACCAGGCGCGGTACCGTGAAAAGCAGCGAGCCCGAGAGCAAGAACTCGAGCTTAACGTCGAGCAGCTTAAAGCGACGATCCGGTGGCTGGAGCGTCGGCGAGCTGAGTTGCTGAGCTCGAAACCCGAAGTAAAGTGAGCGCAACACGAAATTATCTATTGAAATACAAGCTTAGCACACACCACCTAGTGCTCGTACTGTTGTTGCATTGCTTCGTGGTAGGAACCAGGGTGGTTCGTCAAGTCCCCAATGAACCCGTGAGGTGAGATTCGAGCACACGTCAAAGCCTCTTCGATCTCCAATGGATGGCGCAACGCCTCCGAAAATATGCCTGCGCTTTCCACTGTCAAGTTTATTCGCGTGATCTGAAGTATGGGGCTGTCGAAGGCTTCCTCGAATTCAATGCAAAGCCGCTTGCTAAACACGAGCGTTCTTCCAATAAGCTGCTTTCGAAGATGCGAACTCAAACCGGGAAGCACAATGTCGAGTGTTCTCTGTGTTATGGTCGCTCGCACTTGACCCACAGCTAGTACACTATGGTTGTGCGAATCTGATACCATGACACGCTCGATAGTCTGCAGCTCCAGTCGTAGATTTTTGAAGAGCACTGAGTGTCGCCATAGCTGTTCCAAGAGCGCATCCGGACCTCGCAAGCCGTTGCCAACCTCGGCGTCTGGATGAATCACTGTGCGCATGAACGCAATCTGCTTAAGAAGTGTCGCATTATTCTCTGCTCGACCCTGGCCGATCCATCGGAGAGAAGCATGGCCGTATGAGCTCAACATCTCGCTATCCTCAAAGTTCTTCTTGGTCCAGCATGCTCCTGAAAGACCCGTGCGGAACCGATTGTAAAACTCCACAACCACGTGCTGCGCGAACGAGGTGCGCGGAGTCCTGACTGCTCGCACAAGCGATCGTTGCACTTCCAGGAGACTGATAACCTCACGGAGGCCTGCATTGTCTTCTTCCTTGACCCAGAGTTTGGCCTTTTGGCGCTCTCGATACCGAGCCTGGTTCGTTCGACACTGCTGACGGCGGCGCTCGGTTTTGATTCGCTTCGCAAGGGCCGAGCTCGCCCGCTTGGGCAATTGAGAAGACCTCGTCCCCAATTCCAGGGATTGAGAACGCCTCACTGAGGACTGGCTGCTGACCCTGTCCTTCCTGCTGTAAGTGTACCATCCATTCGACTGGATACGCTCCATTTTCCATGCTCTGGCACTGGTATCTGGCCCGGACTCCAAATAGCTGTGTCTAGACTCTCTTTCCTCCCGAGTAACAACCGGTCGGATGAAATCATCGCTAAGGCCGCTTTGCCCCGAGGAGAGCGCGAGTGCAGGTTGGGACGACTTCGACGAAGAGGGCTGGAGAGATCGGAGCGACGTTGGCGCATCGGAGCTGCTGTCCGTCGAGTCGCTTGTAATGCTTGGGAAAACGAACGAAGGGGACCGCCAAGTCGGTGCTGTACAGCTCATCGACCCACGAGTGATCCCCGGCCCGATTTCTAAGGTGAGGTGGTCACGATAAACGTGATCAGCTGCGGACATGATCCACGCGTCGAATGGTCGAATGAGGAGAGCGAGGAGACCCGCTCGAGCTCTCAATTCGATCGCGATTGCGTCATAAAGAGCCCTTGACGCGCTAA